>JALIZH010020418.1:0-20902 GCA_030522465.1 Rhipicephalus appendiculatus
ATTTTCGGTGCAGCCTAACAAACACTAGGGTCTTTAGAATTACGTATCTATGTATTTTCTAATAAAGGAACACATGACCTGATAATTATGTATTGATGTTGCATCTCAGATTGCGTAATATTTGCTTTTTGATCGAATATGTTCACAAGTATGAACGGCAACACCAGTTCAAGATGGCTGGGCGTTCAGAAAGTGGTTACACTTTGGCCGAGTAGCTCAATCGGGTTACCGACAGACCAACAGAAAGAACAAAATTTTTTGCGTTCAAGTATCCCAAGAAAGACTATCGTCTTTAAAAGTTGAGCCCACAGGTTCCTTAACGCACGTAGCACGGTTTAAGGCGTACCCACATGCACGACCTCGGGACAGCAAGGTCGTGCAGATATCTAAAAAATATATATATGGAAACCTGGCAACAAGACGCATACCACAGTAAAATTATAATTATGAAATAAAGCACCAGAGGAACATCCAAGCAATAAAGTTCATGGAGCGCGAAGTCGAACGTTGATCGGCTTGCCGTTTGATGTGGTAGAAACTGTGATGTTGTAGCCACGGAGAATTCTCGCTTCGTGGTTGTAGCACAGTTAGTGCGATGAAATGTGTGCGGAGCTTTAGGCCGCAGCACAGTTTCCATCGCATGATGTGCTCTCGTTGAAACACAGCATAGTCATCCAGCAGTTACCGAACGAAGGAATAATGTTAGTACTTATTCTCCAGAAACAGTGGAGGTATTGGAGCAGAAATTCGCTCTTGTCAGTAGTCCGTATCTGGTGCACACGTCTTTTTAGGCACGGTTATTAAGGGTCTGAAACTTAGCTCATCTAGTGGGCCGTAGTCAGGGAAATGATCTCGCGCAAGGGCCGAGACAGTGAAGAAGGTTGGAGAGGAGGGGGTGCTTGACCAAAATTTGAGCTAATGTCGCCATTTGTAAGCAGGTATTTTCTATATATCTCCTATATGGATCATTTCAGAAATAGTTTTCGATGTCAGGATTCGGGAAACATATCGATACTGATGTCTAAAGTGACTTAAATCTGGACGCCGATTCTGGAACATAGAGTTCTTGTTCCACAGTTGCGTTTCAACACATGGTGTCCGCATGGAGCGCCTCATGGAACGGACCAGTCACGTCGGTGTAACTAATGAACGTACTATCGCGCTCAGTATGAGCTACATCGTGGGAGCGCGTGGCCAAGAGCACTGTAAGGTTGTACCGTGGCGCCGATCGTGAAATAACTTGGAGTTATCAGGCAAGTGTTTAGCTGTTTCTTTGAGTGTGCATCGCCTCGCCTTGCTTTCACGCTCGCCCTCGTTTTGGCCTGTCGTGATGTCAGCTTCGAAAATGATAACGGCCGCCGTGGCTTGACACACAGACTTCGATTTTTTCTTCAGTAAAGCTAAATAAATGGCAAAACGTTCCTTCAAATAAAAGAAGGCTAGGGTGAAAGCAAGCAATAGGGAGTGATGCACGCTTACAGGAATAGCCACACTCTCTCCCAATAACTCGAAAATATGGCACGATCGGCGCCACTTTACAGCCTTGCAGAGCGCTTGGCCACGCGCTCGCGTGATGTAGCTCATACTGAGCGCGATAGTACTTATCAAGAAAAAATATGGAACGAAGACAGTCATGCATGGGCCGGGCCACAAGCGAAAGGTCTGCGGAGCCCATGAGGCTCGCGTGTATGAGACCCCTGATCTATACTTTCAGGTGTAACCAGGATGCGAGCCCAGCGTGAGACGAAAAGACATAATTCGACCAAGAAAAAACCGCCAGGCCTGCGCGGAACTCGCAGCACAGCCACAGCGAAAGCTGGGAGAGCGGTCTTTCTAGAGCTTTTTAAACATTCTTGGGACAACAACAACAACCGCACTTGCATGGTACCCACTACGCCATAAATCATCATAATTTTTGTGTAGTGGGGAAGCGTCTACTATGCCATTATTCGTCATTCTTCAGAAAAGCGCGGTACCCGCTACGCTCCTGTAACGCATTATGTGCACTTTGTTCCCTTGCAAAAATAGATGTAGACTGTCTATAGACTATCTAAACTCATTTTAGACAGTCTATAGGCTGTTTAAATCCATTTTTGTAAGGGTTGATGCTGTGGCTGACGACGAAGAATTTTGCCTGAGGCTTTTGTAATGGGTTGGAGCATTGAACGACCCACTCATTACGCAATTCGATTTGTGTGACGCCTGGTTCTTACTTTACTGTTCTAAAACGCTTAACAACACACGTTAATGCGATTCCTTAACCGACATGAAGCCTGCATAGAGTCAGTTTGCACCACAGGTTCAAGCAGCGTCGTAGCTCAGTGGTAGAGTGCTGGGCTGCCACGCAGAAGACTCGTGTTCGATTCCCGTTCGGTCATAGGTGTTTTTTATTACAGCGAAAGCGGTTATGAGATCACAACAAGGGTCGTTTCTGCGCCGTAGTTGTCCGCCGCCGCCGTCGCCGGTGTCCGTAACCAATATCGCACGAAATAAGAAAAAAACTAAATAAAAAAACTCCTGTGACAGAATGGGAATCGAACCCGGGTCCTCTGCGTGGCAGCCCATCACTCTACCACCGAGCTACGCCACTGCTTGAAACTGCGGTGCAAACTGACCCTACGCAGGCTTCATATCGGGTCAGGAATCGCGCTAAAGTGTGTTGTAAAGCGTTTTAGAGCAGTAAAGTAAGAACCAGGCGTCACACAATGCGAATTGCGTAACGAGTGGGTCGTTCAATGCTCCAACCCATTACAAAAGCCTGAGGCATAATTCTTCATCGTCGTCAGCCACAGCACCAACAAAGAAAGTGCACATAATTCGTTACAAGAGTGTAGCGGGCACCGCCTTTTCTGAAGAATGACTAAGAATGGCATAGTAGACGCTTCCCCACTACACAAAAATTATGATGATTTATTGCGTAGTGGGTACCATGCAAGTGGGCTTGTAGTAGTTGCCCCAAGAGTGTTTAAAAGAGGCTAAAGGCGGCTCTCCCAGCTTTCGCTGTGGCTGTGCTGCGCGTTCTGCGCAGGCCTGGCGATTTTTATTTAGTTTCTTTTTTTCTTATTTCGTGCGATATTGGTTACGGACACCGGCGGCGGCGGCGTCGGCGGCGGCGGACAACTACGGCGCGGAAACGACCCTTGTTGTGATCTCATAACAGCTTTCGCTGTAAAAAGAAGGAGCATAGGGTCGCACTAGTTTGTATGCCTGAGATCGCAGAACATCCGCGTAAAACAAAGGCAAACAAAAATAACTTGTATTGAATTGAAATGAACACAACTTTATTACGTGCGGAGAACTTTAGGGGGCCGGGCTGTCGTATGCTGTGATCATATGCTGTCGTCGTCGCTTAGCGTAACGAAGGCAAAAGCACATATAGCACAGCCAGCTGTAGCATATTGAGCGCCAAAGAGAAGACTTCTTGCTCTTGTTCGAGCGCCTTGATGATGATAATGAGAGAGGACATTACTAAAACGGCTATGGATATACGACAACAAAAACCACGTATAAAAATTGAATGATAATAATTCTGGGGTTTTACGTCCCAAAACAAGGATATCATAATGAAAAACGCCGCAGTGGAGGGTTCCGGAACTTTTTACCGTCTGGTGTTCTCCAACGTGCGCTGACATCGCACAATGCACGGGCCTCTATCATTTCGCCTCCATCGATATGCGACCGCCGCTGCCGGGATCAAACCCGCGACCATCGCGTAAGCCGTCAAGCACCATAAACACTGCTCTACCGCGGCGGACATATAAAAATTCAAAGAGGAAGCAAGCGAGAATTAGAAAGAGAAAGAAAGAAAGCCAAAAATAGGAAGAAAAACAGAAACAAATATTTAAAAAAACACGAAGAAATTGGAAAAGGGAACAAGAGAGAGATAAGGAAAGAAAGAGCAAGCCGCAGAGAAAGAAAGAAGGCTACCGAGCTCCTCACTTCCTTCAGGCTTGGCACTCAAGGAGCGAAGCTGCCTTTTTTTTTTTTGTCCGGCGGAACGCGACGGTTTCGCGCACCGAGCTGTTTCCCACGTATAAAGACCATAGAATAAAAATGTTTCGGCGATTGCGGTCCCTCGACCGAGAACAAGAAAGTTGTGTTTCTTGCCATTCGAGTTGCTCCGGCAATATTATGCTGCTCCCTTCGTAAACGTCTAGAAGTCATCGAAAGTTAAACTTTGATGGCGTTCAGGGTGGCTGCAAGAAATGTGATGAACTTTATGGGCCAACAGTTCGCAATGTAAAAGAAAAGCCCGGCGAAACACACAAAAAATTCTTCCGTCCAGACAGATTTCTGCGGATTAAACAAATAAAGAAAGAAAGAACTGCCAGACTTCGGGAAAGCGTTGCGGCGTTTAGAAGTAGAGTTGAGAAAAAAATATTAGCAGCGTCGAATGAGCGCTCCGAAATAGCAACGGACTTGTATCGTCCATGGGCGTATACTTAATGACGCTGATAGCTAAATGATGAGACCACCAAAACTCACTGCATCGACCAAGATAGAAAAAAAAATGTAGAGCTATAACTGTTTTCAGGTCACGAAGTTTGTGGAGTATTAAAAAAATGTCAAGAAGTTGTGGTTGCGATTTTATTAAAGTTGCTCTCTGTCTTTCTTTCTCTCCGCCATTTCGTGTTCTCTGTTGGACGTTGTAAATTTGGTTTTCTAGTGTTGAAAAGTTGAAATTCCAAAAAGAGTCGCTTGTACCCGACAGCGATTGTGTTTCATTTCCGCTACATTCAATTTACGCTGCTTTCGGCTTTTTTACTTTGAAATGCCCTGAACATAAAGAAGCATTTTACCGAGCACCAAAATAGAATTCCACCAAAAACGCATCCCAAAAGAGAAGTTTATCAAATGCTTTTTATGCTTTTTATGTTGAAAGATGGTAAGAAACACCCGCCGTGGTGTTCTAGAGGTTACGGGGCTCGAGTGATGACCCGAAGGTCGCGGGATCGAATCCCGGTCGCGGAAACCGCATTTCGATGGAGGCAATGCGCTAGATGCCCGTGTGTACACGGTAATGAACCCCCCGATAGTCGGCATTTCGGAAGCCCTTCACTACGGCGTCTTTCATAATAATAGCGTGGTTTTAGGACGTTAAACATCAATAATTATTATAATTACTCTTTTATTTCTGCTTCTTTCAGAATGTAAAGATTACACATTGGAATGCAATATTCGATTTCTTCGACTGCTGGACAAATCTTTGTCGCACAAGCACGCGATATAAAACGTATGCCGAAACCTGTGTTTATCTGCATAGGCCTAACTACACTGTAAAAGAAAATTACTCCCAGGTGGGAGTAAAACGCCTGTCCTCTAGCGACCGCCCTGTTTGGAGTAATTTTTACTCCGGAGCTACGGAACAAAGTTCTTACTGCGGCTGGCCGGAGTAATTGCGTGGCACAGCTGGAGTGATTTTCACTGATATTTCACTCCGGCCGATCGGAGTGAAATTGTCCTTGCTTCGTCCGGACGGAATTTCAGTGCGATGGATCACAAGTATTTTTTTTTAATTCTTTGCTCCACTGTTAGTTTATTTATTCTGTGCTGATCGTGTCACACGTTGGTTAGATGAAGGAATTCTCATGCAAACACTGAAGAGTTAGCGTCTATTTTTTTTCACAGAGCTCTAGCAGATGAAATTCAAGAGAACACTTGAGTTCTTGCTGTATGATATATTGCCGCTAATAAAACACACACACAAGTGAGACACAAATAGGACGTGTCTCACTTGTGTGTGTGTTTTATTAGCGGCAATATGTCATACAGCAAACAACACCAACTAGAATAAAACGGCAGCGCACACCGGGTTGAGACACATACACGAAACACAAAAGGACGACACAAGCGACACAAGCGCGACACAACCCGGTGTGCGCTGCCGTTTTATTGTAATTATGACCTACCAACTAGCCCACAAGTACATTTTAAACACCAACTAGGCCAAGAAAAAGTTCCCCTCAAGTACTTGAGTTCTTATTGCTTGATTTATTCAAAACATGCTGCAGTTTGTGGCTGATGACTAGAGACCGGATTTTAGGCAAATGCCTATTTTGTTCCTTGCGTTTCTATCGTGCCACTTTGATATATGAGCACGAATTAGGGGTAAAGGAGGGCTTTTATAGTGTTTTTATAGTGCCTATAAATGCCTATTTTTGGGGTTTGTGCCGAAATGTCTATAATTGCCTACAAATGCCTATTTTCAAAAACGGCGCCCATATGAGCACTATTTAAACTCAAATTTTGCTTTCGAGTACAGTTTGAGACCGTAATTCATAATACCGGGAAAATTGACGCTTCGGAACTCTACGGGGTGCCACAATTTAGTTCCCTAGTTCAACAAACTTCCGGTAAGCAACCGCTAGTAGCATTGAAATGGGACGCGCCGGCTACTTTACCCCACCGCACTGACATGGCGCGAGCGGTTATGAGCAGGGTGAGAAGGAGGAGAGGAAAAGGTGCTATTTCTGCAACCCTAAATGGGAGCATGTCCCAGCGTATACAGTGCAATGAGGAGAGGCAAATAAAGGTGGCAAGAGGAGAGGAGAGTGGCGTCCGTGGCCGAGGACGTGGCGGGCGGCATTTACAGCCGGTTTTCTAGTCAAGTGTTCCCAAGGAATTGAAGCACCCCCTTGAAGACCTGGGTGTGGTGGGGGCAGAAAACAGGAGGTGCCTCTGTGCAGCAGCAGGAAGATGGAGAACGAATCCGAAACTATGCACGGAATACCGTCAGGGGAATGTAAGGTGCATGTAAAAAAATCAGATGCGCACTTGGCTTTTTGTTTTGTTTGTAGTTTACTTCTTAAAGGGCGCTTCGTAAGGGACGATGCATCAAAAATACGCCAAGCGTTGTCAGGGCTTATGCCGGCACGACGCGGCAACGGCGAGAACACGGACGCAAACGAAATGGAGGCAGCTTAGTCTCGCATCACGCTCAATTCGAAGTAAAAAAAATAAATAAAAACGCACACACATTTCGTTTGTATGTTTTAATATTTCTACAACTTTCATTCTTCTATTCAAGCAACAGATTGCATAAATTACACACGTCGCCTCGAATAATTCTCGCAGTGTCACGCACTACTCTGACGTACGCAGGACCATTTCTTGTTGTACGTCACCTCCTCCATACTGGTGCGCGCGCCCGTGAGATCAAGGGCAAGCGGCGTTTAGTCTGACATTTCACCTCTTTCCGGGGCGCGTAGCGTAGTAAATATTGGCAGATGTGATCGTTAGCGCCCAGTGCATGCATTACACTTGCCAGCTCGAAATTCTCCAACCTGTTAAGGGGGCCATTTAAGGTGTTCACACAAAGAGTCGAAACTGACCCTGCGCGATTACACCCGGCAAATACGAGGCTAACAGACCCTTAAGATCTGGCCTTTTAGCGGTCTGGCTATTGGATCCTGTGCTGCTTTTCTCAGCCATGCCGAAAAGAGAGACCCAGGAGCGTGTTTATTCGACGGTGGACACTTAACTCACCAATGCTGGACAATAAAAGAAGAGACCGTGTTCTGGAAACCCTGCGGGAAAACGGACAATATACTATATAGCATGGCTATGTTAAACCATTGACGCCTTTGTGCCATCATAAACTATAACATTTGTTTGCTTTCCTGTCGTAGACACAGGTCGCACACGTCTTTCTTCGAAAATATGAGTTTTTGCAAATATTTATTGTGCCTATATTTACGATTTTGGGGGCCTAAAACTGTGTTTTGCATGCCTGTTTTTGGCGCCTAAAACGCTATTTTTTAGTGCCTAAAAATCCGGCCTCTACTGATGACGCAACATTTGGGAAAAGAAGAGAAGAAGAAACGAATATACAAAAAGCCATCAAAAAAGAACACAAGAAGACAGATCACATGAAATCAGCTGCACTCAAGTTTCAAGCGCAGCGCGTTCAAATGAAGCCCAGAATGCTGCAAAACGACGCACAACAAACGCAGGAAGCGCAGCCGCCGGGGACAAGTGTTCACCATCTCCGGAGGACCATCCATCAGATTCTTTGACGACGCAAGGGTTCAGCTGCAGAAGCGCCAACTACGAGGGGGGGGGGGGGGCAGTGGGGCTCGTGCCCCCCCCCTCCCGGACGGCGTTACGGGGCGGCAGAGCCCCCTCGGGCCCCGGCTGAGGATTTTTAATCTGAGGATTTTTAATGGTGGTGGATGGGGCGCGGTCCCCACCACGCCGCCGACGCCGGGTGACATCGTGAGTTAAAGAAATGCTTTGCATTTAAATTAAATCCTACGTAGGAAGGTGGCGGAAATTTCATTGGCGCGCCCCGCGCGCTCGCAGCTGTTGTTATGCGGACGCCGCGACAGAGCGACGCAGGACGAAGGACATACCCGCCGCCATGAGATGCTCCATTTCACATCGCATCTGCAGAACTTGTTGAATGTTGTGCACGGTAGATGGCATCACAGGCCAATCGCTCCGGCGGAAACACCGGGGCGACGAAGAGGAGAACGAGCGGCGAAGCGCGCGAAGCGAGAGCGCTCGCAGTGCGGACTACTACTACGCCGGACGCCGGGTGACATCGTGAGTTTAAAGAAATGCTCTGCATTTAAAATGGTCTGCCTGTGTTTTACTTTTTATTCTTTAAAATTTACATATGCACTAAAGAATGAAAGGGGCTCCATAAAGCAACGTGTCATCACCTGGGATAGTTTAAAGAAAACTTTGCAATATTAACTTTATTAACGATAAAGAAAATCTCGCTTACAAGCTCAAGGTTTTATTTTTATTATCTCGCTCAGTATCATCCACGCGATTTCATATCTCAATATCAGCTTGTGCTAACGTGTATGTCACGAAGGAAATTAATGGAATTATATTTACGTGCATGATAAATAAAAGAAAAACGAATGTATGCCCGGAATGGCTGCACTGACACTGAGTGAGCCAGCTTTAGAGTTTTTCCTGAGGACGCTTTGTAAATACGATCTCGTCAAGTCTCGCTCTAATAAACTCGAAGTCGTTTACCATTCAAGTTAAGCGTATTGATTCAACACGTGCGTCGAGATACTTTAACCTCACGTCAAGTGCATTCGAAACGCAGTTATAAGCTAACGAGGACGGGAAAGTTCACCTTAACAGGTTACATGATGCAATAATGACTTGTACCCGAATTGTATGGTTTGGTTCATCGGACTCGGAGCGTTCACGTGGTCCTTTTTCAAACGTGTCTTCACTTAATTATTTAAAATACGCATGAAAATCTATTCGATTATCCGTTTGGTCGCTATTTTTTGTTGCATGGTGAGCCGCATTTAATAAACACTTATAAACGTTAGCTAATTCCTGGGATGCGTACCTTTAATAGCTTTAAATTACTCGCATGTTCCAACATGCTTATTCTGGCACAAGACGTTCTAAAATTAGCCTACGTTTTGCGTATTTTCTATCTGTTCTCTGTCATGTTATAACCACGTTGCGCTGTTTTCATGTTAAATTTTCCTTCTTGTAACATAAATTGACATAACACCGCAGTTTTGGTTTCGACTCGCCAGGAAATGTATTTGGTTTCTAAACAGTCGAGGTTACAACAGGCACGCAGAGTTGCAATGTGTGTACTCGGGAATCTAATAATTGGAGAAACGCAGAGAACGTTAGAAACCCGAATGGATGCGGTATTTTTTGTCCCAGAACGGAGAACGTACGAGGGGTGTCAAAAGCGCTCCTTCATTCAGGCTGTGAATTTATGCAGTTAAAAGCCTTCCGGACATTCAAGTGTTTGAGATTTGACAATTCCTCAATTCCTCCTTAAAGCGCTACAAAATACATGTTTCAGTGCTCAAGAAATTGTCATCGCATATTTGACGGGACATTCCCTTCAATCGTTCTGCACCGAACACCAATTCTTTCAATTTTTTTTGCAGTTCCTGGCTTTGCAGAATGGACAAGTATCTCATAAAGCGACCACGATTGTCTGCTGAATTGCCCAGAAATCCTCCCGGCCTCTGCGATGCAGCCGATGACCATCCAACCCGCCATGGCGGAACCTTCTGCGCCCTCCATGGACACTTTGGGTGCCATAAGCGCTGCTACTGCTGACACACCCAGGTCTGCGAGTTTGTCGGCTCCGAATGAAGGAAAGGTCCTGGAATCAGCTTCGAAGAATGGGGGTGCCACAACTGGAAAACCAAGCACTCATGGGCGTCTTGAACAGATTCGGCCGGGGCCCACTAACGGCAACGGTGGACGAGGGTTTCGGAAGAGTTGGCAATCAACCTACAGCTGGCTTTCCTACAATGCACAAACCAGTAAGGTGTATTGTGACATCTGCGCACGTGCTACTGACAAAAAGCTTCCACTCCCGCGTACATCCCGAGACAAAGACTCGCTGATCGCTTTTGTCGAAACTGGCTTCCAGAACTGGAAAAAAAGCTTTGCAAAGGTTTAAAAGCCACGAAAATTCGGCATTGCATCGCGCAGCTTCCACAGCTCTGACATCTTCAAACGTGGGGCTGAATGTGGCATCTGCTCTCTCAGAGTCTAAGCAAAACCAAATGAAGGAAAGCCGTAAAGCTCTGATGGCTATATTGTCATCCATTCGCTTTTTGGCTTTCCAATGTCTGGCGCTGCGAGGACACGATGATGACGAGGGGAACATGAAGCAACTGTTACTGCTGCGCGAAGCCGATGTGCCGGGACTAGCAGCATGGCTAAATAGAACAGGCTATAAATGGATCTCCGGTGACATCCAGAACGAGATGCTCGAGTTAATAACACACAGCATGCTTCGCTCCCTAATGAAAGAAGTGCACGGGGCAGGGTTTTATGCGGTTATTGCTGATGAAATTTTTGACATAACTACGCAAGAGCAAGTATCCTTCTGCTTTCGGTATGCTAAGGAAAACTTGGAAGTGGAGGAGGTATTCGTTGGATTTTATGCAACTGCGGACACCAGAGCCCGTACTCTTTTTTCTATTTTGAAAGATGTGCTTTGTCGATTCAATCTTCGGATTGAGAACTGCCGTGGGCAGTGTTATGATGGGGCTGCAAATGTTTCTGGCAAGAGCGGTGGGCTTCAGGCCCTTGTTCAAGAGATAGAACCAAGAGCTTTGTATGTGCACTGCCTTGCGCGTACACTGAACCTGTCTTTGCAAGATTTGTGCACGAAAATTGACGTCTGTCGGGATTTTGTTAGCTTGTTTACGGACCTCGTCAATTTTGTTAGAACTTCCCCAAAGCGTCTCAGCTGGTTCCAGCAGTTTCAGAAAGAGGAAAATCTTGCACTCCGACAGTTTTGCAAAACTAGGTGGACGTTAAAGGCGCGCTCTCTCCGGTCGGTCTCCGCTAACTACTCCGAACTAACCAGATTCCTTTTTACTCTTTCTTCGGAAGAGAAAAATGACACGGGCGCCAAAGCGAGCGGTTACGCAAAAACGCTTAAAAAGTTCGACACCTATTTTCTACTGAGGCTCATGCTTCTTGTCTTTGAGAGGTTGTAAAGTGTCAACTCCGCTCTCCAAAAGAAGAGCCTACAGTTCACCCGTGCAGAGCATTTAGTTAACCCATTAAGGACCACGAAAGAACTACTGGTCCGATTTTATTGAACTTTTGCTTATTTAATGAACCACAACAGATAACCACATGTGCAAATTTTCATAGAGTTATGTGTGTTTCTTCAGGAGTTATGATACTGTACTATAAAAAGTACGCTGGGCCTTCGAGATAGCAACGGGCAAGGTGGCTTCATGCAAGAATGGCGAGTGCGCTGGGCCCTTGCGAAACGAATAACAAAGTTATCTTGGCCCATGCAACTTAATGAAGGGCCAGTGCTTTAGGGAAAGTGTAACGTAACGCTTTTCGCCACACCATTTTGATGTATTTTGGCAGAATTCAACTGTTTTGCCGGCTTCTTGTGAAAATGTCCGTATGCATAGAGAGAATAGCAAGCACAGTGGAATCTGGAGAGCTTTGATACTTCTCTTGAGTACAACAAGGCGCAGTCAGTGTTTGCTGCTATGCAACTAAAGGACAATAGTCAACGCGTAGAGGGTCTGCTAAATCCTACAATGTGGTAGCAGACCCTTTATGCGTTGTCTGCGGCTATTTCGATCATCTGGGTAAATAGAGGCAGGTACCACTTTTTCGCAGGGATGAAAATTCTCTAGTCATTCGCAGCTCGATCGTAGAGCTCAAACCCCCCTCATGGCATTGTTACTGCGGATGATGAAGAAGGACAGTGGCACTACATTTTTTTTTTTCAGTGAATGGCCACCACGATACAGATCATAGTGACTCAACTGTGTAGTCTTTCGTCAGCATAGCAATTATGCTGTTGTCTTTGCCATTTTCGAAACAAAGCTGCTTCACAAAGCTGCTTTCGAAACAAAGATAACTTCAAAACAGAAGTTATCTTACCCAAGTTCCTTTCGTAGCATATTTTTTATCGTTAGCATTGTAATGAGGAAGTAATGATTGTAATGAGGAAGATTACAATATTCTGTTTTGTATTTTCTATGCCCGAAAAAGGAAGTGTACTTTTTATAGTACAGTGGGCCCTAATGGGTTAAGGCTGTTGAAGAGAGCATCGGTCAACTACGCGACGACTTTTCCAGTTTTTGGGCGGATGTGTCTGATGAAGCGCGCGGAATGGACATCGGGGCCCCAAGAGTTTCGAAGAGACCGGTGCAGGCATCACGTCGGTATGATGAAGGGTCGCGCGCACATGACTTTAATTCCCCCCGAAGCTTTGTACCGGCAGCGGTTCTATCTAGTCATCGACACGGTGCATGCATCGCTGCGCACGCGGTTTCCGCCAGAAATGTGGTATCACATGAAGCAAGTCGAGCAGTTCGTAACAGGTGATACTGACGGCACGTATCTATGCGAGTTCTACAAAGGAGATCTCAATGCTCTGCGTCTTCAGCTTCACCACAATATGTTACTTGACATAGCAAAGCAACGTGCAACGAGTCTTGTCACATTTCAAGATGTGGTCGACTTTCTTTCGGGAAAAGCAGGTGAACCCTTGAGGGTGCTCCTTCCAGAAGTTTTCAAGCTTCTACAAATCGCCATGACGATTCCTGTGACTTCCTGTTCGTCAGAAAGATCTTCCTCGTGTCTCCAGAGAGTTAAAACCTACCTGCGCTCAACAATGGGACAGGCCAGACTTCAGGGTTGCCGTTGGTGGCTACTTTGCGCCAAATTGGCTATTTTTCGACCCCGTCTGGCGACAAAAATTTGCAGTTGGCGCCATGGCTATTTTCTGGCTACTTTTAAAGTGCTGATTTGGCGCATTAAATGGTCATTTTTTATCATTTTTTCAGAAAAAATACGTTGTTTTTAAGCTTTTCTCTCGCTTCAGCCGAAGCGTAGGTCGTCCTCCACCCACCAGTGGGCTGGTGCGCATCGAGGCACCCTTACGCGACGGTCAGCGCGTCTCCAAATACGGAGTGGTGAAGTTGCGTGCAAGGTGATGAACGCGTGGCCAGCCCAGTGCTCAAGCTTCCCGCCATCCAATGTGATGCTACGCGCAAGTTTTACGAATAATTTTGATGCGCAGTGCGTGTTCCCGTGTAAACTTGAGAAAACAGGCATCTGCAACAAAATTTAGCTGGCCTGTTTATCTACAACCAGAATTTGGTCTGCAGCTTCAACGAAAATGTGTTTCAACTTACATGTTCCTATACTGACTTGCTGGCTGGAATATTCTAACATAACTTTGTGTCTGGCAAGAACTCATATTTTCTGCATAAAGTATATACACGCGTTATGAATTTATCATAATTCGTTCATTTAAGTTATTTCTAACTTATCGGTGACCTTCTATGGTCTTACTCATTCAAAATGCTATTATTTATTGATGAATACTAAAAAATCTGCTCATAATACCATTTATGTTCCATGCGGCTACAAATTTGGCGATAATATTAAATTGCATGGCTACTTTGGCTACTTTTGGCTTGAGTTCTGGCTCCTTTTCAAGTTCACCCAACGGCAACCCTGCCAGACTTAACCATACCGCTTTGCTCCACTGCCACAAAGAGCAGGCTAGGCAAGTGGATCTGAATCTTGTGGCCAACGAGTTCATTCATCGAACGGTAGTTAGAGAAAATACGTTTCATGTTGAAATCTAAGACTACCGTTCTCAGGAATACGCTCTAAAATATCGTCCGTTGCCGAAGTTTGTTATTTTCTCAGCCATGTGTATCTGTTTTTTATTTATTTGTATAGGATGACTGGTATATGGAAAAACTTTAACAGTTTTCTTATGTATACAGAATTACAGGTACATCGAAGAACCGTAATAATTTTCTTATTTCCCTGTTCTCAGAGTGTATAAAACCACTGTGAAGTCTGAAGTGTAAAATGGTCTTGGATCGCTAGCCCCAGTTCTCTGTTTTAGGCTACAAATTCAACTATTTATACGTATACAAAATGTAATTTACGTCTCTTTTCCGCAGCATTATTGGACGTATCATTCGTAGGAATTCTTAGTTGAATATCTCCGCCAAAGGCTGAAATTCTCTGTTGATATTGTGCACGCGTTGGCATTGATAAGACATGTTCATTGTTTCCTTTTCTTTCTTTGTGAGAGATTTTGTGAGTGGTCACGTTAGGGAAATGTAAAAAAAAGAAAAACAGCATGTACGATGAAATGAGCGAGCAGATACGTCATGAGTGCTTGTATGTTCAGTCTTTACTTTTTTGAAGTGTAAGCGTTTTGTAACCATTGCATTGATAATTGCTGAACGTGTACCTTACGTATGCCTGTTCGTTTTAAATGTATTATGCAAAAATGAAAATATTAAAAGCTTCTGATTACGGAGCCATGATTTGTTCCCGTGCACTACTTTCAAAATGAACACTTCTGGCGCACCTGCCTATCCAGTCCAGAAGTTTCGTATTATATAGGGTATTTCAAAATACATTTTACTCGCTAAAATGGCCAGCAAAATTTGGCTCCTTCGCGCAACAAGTAGGAATATTTCTTCAACACCGCTTGCTCTTAAATGTTTTACTGGTCACATTTATGCAACAGATTTTTACCTCCGAACTGCCCATTAAAAGAAAAACAAATCGACTCGTTTTAGGTGCGAAGCAGCTATTTAACTCACGTGTGTAACGCCGTACGTTATGTGCGTCCGTAGGAATGCGCTGCAACGCGTTCCCCTCGACGTAGGTGTTGGAGCGTTGCCAAGTGGGTCACGCCACAGCTGCGCGTGACGTGAAGCTCCGCTCGCACGCTTCCCTCGCTCCGCCCGCTCGCAACACCTCTGAACGTGTCACTTCTCTCTCGCTTCACCCTCTCCACCGCCCACAACGCTCGACCGCATGTCGAGTGGAAACACTCTTTCGGCTAGTTTATCTGCGATGACGCCCGTTTCAACCGGGTCAACGCCGTGCGTACCGCTGCTGCTTCGCATCCCATCAGGGTTCCCCTTCGGGGAGATGGTCCAAGTTTTTTTTTTTTTTTGTGCTGATGGCACAGTCATGCAATATTTTTGGAAAAAATGCGACCAGTAAAACACGTATTCAAAGAAATTTCTACTGGATGAGTCAAACCGCAGAAGTTCACTGTTCATAGATTTGCGGGACGTCTTATTTGGGGACACCCCGTAGTTAGCCGACACAATGTAAAAGGCCTTCACTGGTGCAGGTGCCCCTTATGATGATGATGATTAGTGGTACCCTCTTTGTAGCGGGGTGATGACCCCCCCCGCTTCCTCCCCCCCTCCCTTCGCCGCTTCGAGCCGCGCTCCAGGTCTGCCCCCCCCCCCCCCCGGAAAAATAAGAAGTCTACGCCACTGTTCAGCTGTATTGTCTTCTTTTTCGTTCACGCATTTGCATGTTTCCTTTCGTCAGTAAATGCGCAGATAATCACTTCATATGTAATTCGACTTTGAGTACGTGTTTTCCTTTTCAAAAATTCGGCATCATTTCCTCAATACAATACGTTTATACTTATAACGATCGTTATTACTCTTCAATTTTGAAATGCTAAGCTTGAATAAAGCTGAAACTTGAAGAAACGGCACTTTCTCGTGTACTGGGAGGGAATTCCCGTCCCGAAACAACAATAACAACAAAAAAACAGAAACGGAATTGAAAATGTTAAAATAGACCAACTTCCTGGAAAAAGGTGAACCGGAAGTTTTTTTTTTTTTGCGTTCTACATTATTGTTATTTTTCTTTTTTTATTTTGAATAGACTTATTTTTTTGTTAGCTTTGTGTGTATCTTGTATATTACCATCATGATGTTGGGATAGCCGGCTCTAACGTAGCCTATCTTCCCATATTTTTTCATACATAAATAAAAAAAACACAGAAAACGCGAAGGCACAGGAAGCAGGGAGGGAACAGGCTGACAACGGCCACCTAGATGGTCCCAACACTTGCTCGCTCCTTCAGGATAGCAAAATATAGAAGAAAGGACGATAGCAGAAAAGAGAAGGAAAGAAAATAGAAAAAATCACCGCCCAAGCACTCCGTACAAATGGTTAACCAGCGAAGCTGAAATGTTCGGCCCCGGTGTTTAGCAGTGGGTTCAACCCGACGCTGCACTGAAGCCTTCCACAATTATCGTTGCCAGGTTGTGGTCGAACCACAGGCGGTCACAGAGGTCGCAGCCGAAGCCAAAGTGACGCTGGAGAAACTCTCGCCCAAAGCGGGCGTTCGCCCCGGCGCACGCGCTCCCGCAATCACGTCGACGCTGTTCTGCTCGCAACGCCGTTTCTTTGGCGCGCCAGAGGGCTCGCCGTGGCTGCAAGCGTTTGACCTTGCAAGCGTCGTACCCAAGCTCGCGCGCCCATGGCGCGCGAGCTTTGGTACGACGCTCAGAACGACGTAACTGATAGCACAGCCAATGGAGACCGCTCGTGACACAGATGCCGAACAGTTTTTCGTTTCTCCTAGCCATATACAGCTTTCGCTGTAAAAAAAAAAACAAATAACACAGACCTAAACACAGGTAAGTATTCACATGAAAAGTTAGGAGGCCTCGATGGGCCTGGTCATGCCGAGCAGCACATCCTTCCGGGAACAGGCAATCAGCAAAGTGTAGTGCACTTAAGTTCAATAAGTTTATATTCCTTAATGAGCAGTGCTCGCTTCATGACGACTGTGGGACACTCTAAAAGAAGGTGTTCAAGTGTCTCACAGGAGCCAGAAGATGTACTTAACGGACTGCCCCCCAGGGGCGTAGCCAGAAATTTTTTTTCGGGTGGGGGGGGCACCTCCTTGATTTCGGGGAGGGCACCTCCTTGAAATGGACATTTTTCGCTATGTATGCCATGGCGAAAAAAAATTTCGGGGGGGGGGGCACGTGCCCGGTGTGCCACCCCCTGGCTACACCACTGCTGCCCCCCCACAGCAGTCATCTCATTTCCAGTAATCCTTTCTCTAGCACGAAAATCAGCCAGGTTAGTATTGCGAGGCAAATCCAGCGGATAAGTCTTTGCGGCTGTTTGTGTGTTCTGCGGATAGTCTTTTACGCTCACTCTCTTTTTTATTATCGTGCTTTTCTCATCTTTCCCCATTGAAGGATAGCAAACTTGACTTTCGTTTTTTCAACGCTTGTTCTGTCCCTGCTCTTGTGTCCCGGTTCCGTGACACTTATCAACCGCAGGGATTGCGACTCACAGCATTCATTATATATTCGATATAAGGAGCTGCATTTAATGTACAATCCTTTTTTTTCCCCAGTCTACTGTATTGACCCTCCTTCCCCGAAAGCTTTCTGCATGGTTTCTACCTGCTTCCGGGATCGGGCCACTTTTCCCAATCAAGTGACATATCTAAAGACTCGATCGTGTTACGTAGGGTTATGTCACGTCATAGTGATGTGATGCTGACGTCACTAATGGTGGTGGCCTATGACGTCATGATGGCTCCATGTGGTGACGTCGTAGCGGGATGATAACTTTGGAAACATTCCTGTTGACGCTGGCGGTCACTCCTGCAGTTTTGTGAACCGTCGGTGGTTTCCGACTTAGTAATGGAAAAAGCTGACTGAATCGTCAAAACGGAAGTCCCTTAGTCCTCAAGCTACACTCGACGGCAACTTTTCTTGACAGCACTGTGGAAGCTACAGAACGACAAAAAATGGTACTTCAATTACTGATTCTTTTCTCATTTGCCTGGCTGAAGTAATTGCTGCTATATTTATTATGAGACTCAAACCAACGCCTCCTCTATTTTATCAATGCCAGCCAAATGCGCCCGTTCCAGCCGTTCACCACCCTCTCCTCTAGCCCTTTCCTACTCTCTCCCATCGCCTAGCCTTCGCGTGTGCTTTGCGTTCATGGGGGAGAGTACCCGCCATGCAGTGGCTCACGACGGAAATCATATGAAGTAATTTTTTGTTCAGTTGTGTGCAGATCCGTGGGGCGGCGTCTTGCATCCCTCGTGTACCTCGTGTTCACTATGTTGGCTGTCACGCTGGCTCTGTAAGAGACACGGTGTTTTGAGATAGCGCGTCTCCGTTCGTGGCGCTATGCGGGCAACCAATGGGGACGCGTCTCTGCGACGCTGCAGTGCATGCGCTGCCTTTAAGAGGTGCCTCACGAGCTCTGTGAGGTGGCGGCGGCATTGCTTCGAGCTACAAAGAAGGAGCACGAAGTAAGAAATCGGACAGACGCATGATATCGGAGAAGGAAAACGCGTCTATCGCATCTCCGTGCGAAAGCGCTCGGACGCACGTGTGACGCAAGCAGCCCTACCCAATATGTGGCGTAGCATCACGACCACTCCCTGAACTAAGGCGGACCGGCGGCTTCCATTGAGGGGCGAGCGTTTGCACTGGCATTGAATAAAATAGAGGAGGCGTTGCTCAAACACTTGCGGGAAGTTGTAGGTAAAATACAGTTATTGTTCACTTTGCACGAATTACTTATTTTTCCTTCCATTTCTTAGACAACACCACCTTTTCAGCACGCCCGTTTTCCAAACTAAACATGGCATCCATGACGTAGTGGGTCAGTTTGCGGCCGCAAACGCGCTGTTTATTTCTTCAAGAAATATATACTCGTAATATGACACCGAAATGTACACGGAACCATCTAAATGTTTCTCCCATTCACATTTCTCGTGTATATAATCCTGTAAACGTGTGAACGATGCGATCGAACAAAACCGAAATCAGCCGTAAGGTGCCGTACTATTTGCGGAGTAAACGAATGTGCAGAAGCTCCGTTTCTGTAGCCTTCGCTCCACTATCAAGATAAGGTGTCGCCGAGTATAGCGACAATACGTTAGAGTCAAAGAGAAAGCGAACTTTAGTTTCTGGTTTTTTTATTCCGAAATACTTCTCTCACGTCGTCGGCGTCTGACGCGGTGGGAATTCAACTTACGCTTTTCGTTTTCTTTTTGTGTGAACTGCATTCGCAACTTCATTGAAAAAAAATAAACACTGAACGTAGAGATGTGGGCACGCTTCCAAACGTTAAAGAATCTGAAACAAAATATCCTGCCTTCACGCTGCATGCGCCTTGGACAGACTGGAGACGATAAATAAAGGACAGTGAAAGGCGAAGAAAGTTTACGATTGTACCGAATGAATGGCACCACCGAAGAGGGCCCGCGATAAGTTGCCGTTCGTGCGCCACACCTCTTGCGTCGGTGGCGAGATGGGAGACCCACGCGACCGAGACGAAAAGACCGCTGGACAGTCATCAAACAGCTCGCCCAGTGAGTTTCTATAGCAACGCGATGTAATCGAGCAGCGTGTGTGCCTGGCATGCCGCCTTTTTAACGCTTGCGGCATCCAGCGGTTGCACGGTGAACGTCTTCTTTCAAGCATTGTTGCCTATCGCCATCGTGGAGTGGAACATTT
Organism: Rhipicephalus appendiculatus; assembly: GCA_030522465.1. Classification (NCBI taxonomy): domain Eukaryota; kingdom Metazoa; phylum Arthropoda; class Arachnida; order Ixodida; family Ixodidae; genus Rhipicephalus; species Rhipicephalus appendiculatus. The sequence continues at coordinate 19,791 of JALIZH010020418.1, forward strand.
TGCCGGACAGTGTTGTCAGCGAGCGTTGCCCCATTGTTTTCAAGCAGCTGCTTACTGATCACCTCGCGTTGTACTATTCAGTGACCTTACAGTTTGTTTTCTCTTTCTTCCTTATTCGAATTGTAACTTTTTGTTTTGTATCTAAATAAGCATGACGTTACTCAGAGAGAAATGCTTCGATGTTGTGACCCGATCTGTTTCATGTTTTACTTCATATCTAACCCACTCACCCTTATGTAATACCCCGACAGGGCCCTAGGGAAAAAATTGACGGCAGATCCACGAGGTGAATGATGATGAGATTGGGCGAAGCTCCTGGAAGTAATCATCGGTTAAACCGTGAAATTTCTTCCGTTAATTCGCCCGATAAAAATGACGTGAAACGATTGATTAAATGTTTTATCAAACATTTATTGCTGGTTTCCGTTGTCCTTTCATTATGACCGCTTTGTGGTCGGTGAAATGTAAGCTAAGTGGTTCTTGCACTGGTTGCAGCGGCATCCTTATCCATACGAGCACACACCGACGGCAACGAGCATCGTCAACTACAAACCTGTATCGCGATATGGTTTTGATTATAAAACCATTGCTTTAGAAAACACCTGGCGTCTTTCGTTAAGCAGCTGGCGTCTTTTCGTTTTGCTTTAGAAACATCTGGCGTCTTTTTGTTTTGCTTTTAGAAAACATCTGGCGTCTTTCGTTGGTTTATTTCATCAATCAACGGCGTTTTGAACAAAATTTTTATTGTTTAATCACGCACAGGAGAAATCTCACCAGGCACTACCTTGGAGGTAAACAATGGCTGCTACTGGGAATGAGAGACGGCAGAAGTCGGCTTTTTTTTTAACGTTTCCTACTGGAACATGCCAATGGCTGCTAATGGGGAATGAGAGACAGAAGAATTCGGCTTTTAGTTAACGCGCACGCTGCGAATTTTTTATTGTTCAACAACGCACAGGAGAAATCTCCTACCGGCACCACCTTGGAGGTCAAAGCGTAAGACTGGTTACGCACTACGACTACGACAACGACGAGGGACGAACGGGTGCCGCTTTAAGGAGCTTCGTCCCTAAAAAAATTACACCATCTCCCGCTAAAGGGAACCATGTGTA
>JALIZH010020419.1:0-21390 GCA_030522465.1 Rhipicephalus appendiculatus
ACAGGCACTGATATGTGAAGTTGGCTGCTTTTAAATGCGAATGCATTTCTTAGTCGGGCTATGTCAGGCGGCGTTGTCCGGCGTTGTCCGGCGTTGGCCGGCGTTGTCCGCGGGGAGGAGGATAGGTTGAGGAGGTGTCCGCGCGCCGGCAGGTGTTATCTCTCCGCTCTCACTCTCTCTCCCATAGCAAAAGCTGCGGGCGCGCGCGCTTATCCTCGCCCCTAGCAAAGTGGAGAGGAGGAGCGCGCTCTGGCGCGATGAGGGCGCTCGCATCGCGGGAGCTCAGCGGAGCTACCGCGATAAAAAAAAAGCAGGCGCTGCGCCGTGCTCCCGACCGGGCTGCAGAAATTAGGCGCCTTTTCCTTCTTCGAACCACAACCACCATATATAAATGGAGTGAAGCGCGCGAAATGCATTCGCATTTCCTCACGATTCCCTTCGTGGAGGTGGGGGCATTTTTTGTGCACCATTTCTCATCTTGCATGGTATTTTTATTTACTTGTTTTATTCCGGTAATGACCCATTTGGGGTTGACAGTATCAATAAACAAACAAATAAATAAATAGATGAATAAATAAATAAATATATCAGTCAATTTTGGTCGGCACTTTACATCGCAGTCATATTAGTGCCTGCAGCTAAATGGCGGCATTGACTTGCACGAGCCACAATTTATGCGCCTAGGTTGCACAAGAGGGAAATTTTAGGAGGTGTTGTAAGGGTTGGTGTTGAACTCTCAAATGTGACTCGTGTAATCAGCCGAATGGACAGGGTGGAATATTTTAAAATCGATTCCTTGACGTGGAGGGTCCGATGGAAGTCGATGACGCCTGTCCGTTTCCCAACTTGGTCGATGTTAAAGTCAAGGACGTCTGGACACTCTCCTAACTAAAAGCTGAACTGTGGCTAAGCAAAAGTGCGTATTCCATCTAACGTGAACTGCAGCTTTACTGCACGCTAATGGAACCACGTCACTTCAAAACTAATCCCACTGCTATGATAAGCCGTAAGTAATAAGTATGAGCAACAAGATTAACTTTAAATATTATAATGCGAACCCAATAACTCACTGACCTCAATTTAATTCCAAAGGTGTGTGTGTGGGCAAAGGGTTTCCTTTTTTATCCTCACTAGTAGTGTTTTAAACAGATATTTCTTTTAGCCATTCCATTCGCGGCATGTCAGAGTGGTGCTTCGACTGTCTTCCAGAATAACTCGTATTATACCCGCTATGAGGACATCGCTATATAAAGAATTCCTGCCATTCTAATAACTGAACAACCTGTTTTACAGGTATTTTCTTGATGACGTGCGTCATATGACATAACCCCTTCTTTGGTATTACGATTTCAATACTTGCCTCCCCCTTTCGGAGTCTCTTGCTAACCATGATGACAAATGACATTTCTTACAGCGCGGCTTCACTGCTTTTCTTACAACTGATCTACCTGAAATGCTATATAGTGTCTCAGTAAGTCCAAAAACACCAACTTATTACGAGAACATGGTACAGGACTAAAGCAGTGTCTTTGAGAACAAACAGCTGAACACAGTCACTGCAGCACGTATCGACTGCCTGACCGTAGAGCGAGTGACGTAATCTGTTGCCATAACTACCGCCATCACTGCCAGTAGCAACCTCTTTTATTTGCGATCGGTTGGTTCTAAATTGATTTCATTGGAAATGTATCGCTAGAGAAATTTCACCCTCCAGTCGTACTTCATGAAAATTACTAGCATAACTTAATCAGGATTTTGTAAACTAAAACACCTGAAGCGGTGAAAGTATTGCGCGGCAGTCTCTCGGCTGGTAGTGGATATGGCTTACTCATTTGCGGGACTAGTCTGTGAGCCCTCGCGATAAGGTTTGATCAACAGTGGTCAGTACATTTAGGTGCATAGTGATTTTGCGGTGACCTTCACGTTTTAAGTTGTTTTATTTACCGCAAAGAGAACCATAACTACTGAGGATAATGAAATCCATTGTATCGCGCGCTTAAATGATGTGCAGTTTCATTTTACGGTGTCTCGTCACGCAAACCCACACAAGATAGGAAACAAGTATTGTTGCATCTGTTTTTTTTTCAGCAAGGAGCGAAGTAAAACGGGTATTTTTCTCACATAATACTATTTTGTCGTTATCTTCTTCGCTTGATAAAAGCTACGAACTTTTTTGTTCTGTTGTTATAGCGTTGTAGCATGACGGGAGCTTATATACAAGGCAGACACGTCTGCGCTAATACTTGAACCATTCTCGCATCTGCATCTTTGGAAATCTCGAAATCAACTCTCAAACTGAAAACGCAATAACTTCGAGTTCGTTCAATAATGAAAGCTACCAGGGTTATCCTCATGTAGTCGAGGCCATTTTTTTGCAAACTCTGCGTGCATAAGCACGCAGATTTCAACATATTTGAGCGTGACTGCAGTAGAAAAAAAAATTATTTTTCCGTGGAAACTCTGATTACAACTTCGAAGGCACCCATGTTCTGTTAACTTTGAGATAAACAACCAAGTACTCAAGAAATTGTGAAAAATGTCATGAAAAAAAATTTTCGAAGCTTAAAGCCAATTCTACAGGACAATGGGGCTCGGAACTAAGCCGGTTGTGGGAATCCGAGAGAACATTACAGGACATGAAACACCGGAACGTTTATGGACACCTTATCAGAGTGGTTTTCCAACGCAAGCGGCAAGCGTTCCTTTACGATTTCCCATGTCGAGCACCATTTGTATTACCGCGAAGACTGTGGCAGCATCATCACTACGGGTCCTTAAGACATTGTATACATGCCAATGAGCGTTAAAGAAAAGGTCATCTAGACCCCAGGTCAAGAACAGTCAACTTGGCATACATAAAAAAAGTTGCATAATTCATTTTCTTACTATGAACGTTACAATGCAGTTTCAATTTAAACGGCTAAACGAAGCTGTCCCTCCTGTCCCCCCTCCCCCCTTCCAAACAAACAAAAAAAAACACGTACGTCCCGATGCCGTTCCCTGAGTTTTACGTGAACTGAATTAATAGTGAGGCCTTGGCCAATAAAACATATAAGAATGACAGCGCGTTCCGAAAACACATAACAGCGTAGATGGTCGTGCAGGAGAACTTTTGCGGCAATGTTGTCGCGCGCTCTGTGCGTCCTCACTACGACTGTGCCTGCAGCGCCCTCTAAAGCACGGCCTGGGCAAATGATGAAACAGACAAAAAACATAAAAGAAATTATTCATGAGCTCTATTATACAATTCCGGCAACGGGACCGCAATTTTATGGCCGTGAATGATGTTTTGTCTCAAAGCTTCGTACTTAAAGAAGCCAACTTGCAGCGTTACGCAGAGCCGTGTCACTGGGTCTGCGCTAATCACGTGGTACTCATCAGTGCCGTGTATCCTTGCAACGTTTTCATGAGTTATACTCGAAAAATACAAGGGCTGTGGATAGAAGAGTACATATAAATCCCAGCTTGACGCTGTTTCACCGAATCAAGTTGTGACACTAACGATAAGGTCGACTGTGTGGTTCGCCTCAGTGTTCATTATCATGCAATATGCAACAGCCCACAAGTCACCAGCAGAGGAGCACGGCTCCCTGAAATCCGACTTTAATCGTCGCGTTGCGTGTTTCTTGGATGTTTTGGGTGCTTCACTGTTGCGTTTACAAGGCCATGGCTTAATTTATCCATTTTCGTGATTGCGTTTTCTTAGAAAAATCGTAGTGACAAAAATCCAAACGCTTCATCCTAGCTAACACACGGTTTTCGACCGACACACAGAATCGTGCTATTCCTTGCAAAAATATTGAAACAGTAAATTGCTCACAATGAGAAATTATTGGGCGGCATATAGGCTGCACGATTTGACATCTTTCACAATCCATCCACTTTGTTGATCGGATCACCTTATGTTTTGGTAGCTGCGTTTTTTTTTGCCGTTATAGTGGGTGCATGTAATGCTTAAAAAGATATAATTCTTGAAAGATACCGCAAATTAAAGCGAACATTGCCGATGTCGCCTTTTTTGGTGGGATGCCTGAGTCACGTACAGACGCAATGTAATCTACATTTTAGGATTCATTTCACTGCATTCATGCTTTTTACAATATATAACGTAAGTTGCTGAAGCCATCCGTGTTGTTTGCGTCCTGCTTTTGTAGTCCTACGTCTTTTACGACGTGAGAAATTGTAAGCAAAGTGTATTACATTTACTCACACTTTGCACCCACTAAATATTTTGCTTTCGCAGTTGTACCTGACAATGAGAAAGCACATAGAATTAGCTCTTCGCAGAGAACTCCGCGGACTATATACGCAAGACAGGAACATCTAGCCCGGCATGAGCAAATCATGAGGACAATGTTGGAGCTGGGCTCTGTTACCCCGTTGCTTACGTATATAATTCTCGTGTTTTAGCGACAAGGAGATTTCTTGTTTGTGCTACGACTACAAGGTGAATTGGATTCGTTCAAAAGCATTTATAACATTCATTTCTTCAAATGGCGCCACATGAGCATAATATGCATACAATTTGGTTCATTTTTTGTCCTGAGGATTGCGTAGTTAGATCAACAGCGTCGCATGAAGTGCGCAGTCTTATGGCTTACTTTTATATTCGGCTCCTATGCTCTTCCGCAAGGAAGCGTTTCTAGCTTTAGGCTGTACATATGGTGCTAGGTAGTACAGCGAGGTCGCTTGAACGGAGCCAAAGTTCCATAAGGACTGAAGGAATGATCCAGTGGGTCTCATTAGGCATTAATAACAAATAACCAAATACCAGGGGACGATATTAAGGAACACCTCTCCCGCAATGACCTTCTCCTAGTGCCTGCCGCATGATCGAGGTATTAATGATTCGTATCGGCGATTTGGATGCAGAGAGACTTTGTATGTGGCTTCGGGGTGGTTATTGACTGTGGGTGAAAGCCAAACAGCGCACAATGCGTCTCGGTGCTTGCTTCTTCCTGGATGCCCACGTCCATTACCGAGGCTTCGCCTTTAGCTGACTGGAAACTATCTACACTCTAAGGCAAAAGGGTGTTAAAAGGGTGTGCCGTTCGTCCTCTTGGGGACTAATGGGGCTGCCACAACCATTAGTCCCTTTAAGGACTAACGGCACCGGGTCTGACAGTTAGTCCCCTCAAGGGACTAACATTTAGTCCTCACATTTACGCCTTCGCGGGAACCGTTAGTCCCCACAGTTGCACCTCAATGGACTAACATTTAGTCCTCACATTTACACCTTCGCCGGCAACCGTTAGTCCCCACAGTTGCACCTCAATGGACTAACATTTAGTCCTCACATTTACCCCTTACCGGTCAACCGTTTGTCCTCACAGTTGCACCTCACCGGACGAACGGTTGGTCCACTCAAATGCTCCACTGGGATGAACTTTTTATCCTCAGTTCAAATGATGCGTTAATCCCCAGGGATGATTTTGCACAGTTACTCTTTGCAAGGCTTAATACTCTTCTCGCGTGTTTTTCTCCTCAGTGAGCAACAAATGGCGCGGAAAAGAACACGCGAAAAAGTATTTAGTCATGCTTGTTTCACTGCTTCGCAGTCAATACAACAACGAAAGACAAAAGTGAGACAATGAAATGTTTTATTTTTCTATACACATATGAAGTTTCTGCAGTCTTTCAGTGAAATCGCTGCCAGATGTGAAATTCAGGTCCAGCCGCGTTGTCATATCTCGTACAGTCGTCATGGTCAAGCTGCTCCAACGGAAGCGACAGATGACTGGCATTGCACGCAGCAGCGCACGCAGCCTTCTGCACGTAGTGGAAAACGTCTGCCCAAAAAGATTGGAAATAGTCACATGTGACAGTGAGGAAGATACACGCACATGGCAAATACGTTCAAGGTGAAACAAATAAGCACGTCTAAAATATGGCATCCAAATATTTTCACCGCGATGTCATACATAATCGAAAACGCATTTAGAGTCACATATGGCAACAGCTTAATTGCGGCAGCCGCAGTCATCATGCCTAGGCGCCGCGACCGCCGAGCCGCCGAGTCGGCGAGCAAGCGAACGCGGGGCCGAACGCGGAGCTTCTGCTGCTCTGCCGCCAGCGAACCTCGAACACAGGAGCGAGCGAACGCGGAACCGCCGCCACGAACGGCGCAGAGTTGCTTTCGAGCGAGCGCCGCGGAAGCCGACGGTAATGGCGATAAATTTTCTCAAAGTTCCTGGATCGAGCGGCAGAGTACAACGAGCGAACGCGGGGGCTGCCGCCACGAACGGCGCTGAGCTGCTTGCGACCGATTGACGGGGAAGCCAACGGTAATGGTGAAAACTGTCCACAGAGTTCCGAAGCACAGCTAAATTCGGCTAGCTAAAGCACCCGCCAGCTGCCGGCGCACTTCAAGCGGGCGACATACAACCGAGCTCGTTGACGGCAACCGAAATGCGTTTTGGACGAGTCGCACCGCAGCGGTGATGCATCTGCCAAATATCGCGAGCCCGCAGCTCATCACCGCGGCGAGAGCGTCCAGGCGGCCGACGGCAATGGCGGCCAATTTTCAGGCAGTCACAAAGCACAGGCGAGCGGGTGACGAAGCCGACCTTCGCGGTGCATTTCGTGCGCGCAATATATACAACATGATCGAGCCCGTTGCCAACTACCGCGATGCGCTTCGCGCAAGCGACAGGTACGGAAAAATAAAGTATGATCACTTACTTGTGAAATAATCCAGTGCCGATTTCTGCCCAGAGTCAGATTGAATTCATGTATCCGATAGGCCTATGTCTTCTCGGCCGCCATTCCCAGCCGGTGTCGACGCAGTGCCGTTGCTACGCCAGCGCATGCCGTGGCCGGAGAAATACAGCGCGGCGTCTCGGCGTGTCGAGACCAGCTCCAAACTTCATGGTTGCGGCGAAGCGTAAAAGCAGCACCGCACGCTCATCCACGCATACGCGGCATACGTGTTTAGGTATACAAGGCACCGCGGCGTAGTTCCTAAATCGTCGATCTCTCCGAGCGCGACACAACCGCCAACGCGCCTCCATAAAAACAAGTGAGAAGACTGACCAAGAGCGAAGAGGACGGTTAGTTTTCTTGACAACGGTTTGCACACGTGACGTATCTCCCGCGCGGTTCATCCCTTTGGTGCCTTTGGAGACTAACTGGATTGCACACGGCACGCATCCATCTGTGGTTACTCCTCAACGGTCTATCCGTTCATCGCGCGCGCCTATTGGGCTCCGTTACTCCTCTTTCGGGTAATTTAGCCTTAGAGTGTAGCCGTGCTTTTTATTAAGGCTTCTCAACAACACTGCTTCAAAAAAGCCGGCAGATCCCACGTACTGTGGGAATCAATGTAATGCGAAGCAGTTAGGAAGGAGCAAATCATGCTTTACATAATTTGCTTGTCATGTTTTACATGTTACGACCTGTCATTTATGTTCATCATACAGTCACGTCACGCAATACCAAATTTGGTGCATATCAAGCTAACGAAACGGCCGCGCGCGCGCCATGAGAGTGGAATGCGTCATGTCGCTCATGACATATCATGATTTCCATATTACGGCTTGTCACTTATGTTCGTCATACAGTCACGTCGCGATATACCAAATTTGGTGTATATCAAGCTAACGAAACCGCGGCGAGCACGCCAGGAGCGTGGCATGCAAGTCACGTCGCACATGACAAGTCATGATTTCCATATTACCACTTGTCATTTATGTTCGTCATACAGTCATGTCACTCAATACCAAATTTGGTGTATCTCAAGCTAACGAAACGGCCGCGAGCGCGCCATGAGCGTGGCATGCAAGTCATGTCGCACATGACAAGTCATGATTTCCATATTACCACTTGTCATTTATGTTCGTCATAGAGTCATGTCACTCAATACCAAATTTGGTGTATATCAAGCTAACGAAACGGCCGCGAGCGCGCCATGAGCGTGGAATGCAAGTCATGTCGCACATGACACGTCATGGTTTCCATATTACCACTGGTCATTTATGTTCGTCATACAGTCATGTCACTCAATCGCAAATTTGGTGTATGTCAAGCTAACGAAACGGCCGCGAGCGCACCATGAGCGTGGAATCCAAGTCATGTCACTCATGACATGTCATGATTTCCATATTACCACTTGTCATTTATGTTCGTCATACAGTCATGTCACTCAATACCTAATTTGGTGTATATCAAGCTAACGAAACGGCCGCGAGCGCGCCATGAGCGTGGAATGCAAGTCATGTCATTCATGACGTGTCATGATTTCCATAATACGGCTTGTCATTTATGTTCGTCATACAGTCACGTCGCGATATACCAAATTTGGCGTATATCAAGCTAACGAAACGGCCGCGAGCGCGCCATGAGCGTGGATTACAAGTCATGTTACTCATGACATGTCATGATTTCCATATTACGGCTTGTCATTTATGTTCGTCATACAGTCATGTCACTCAATATCAAATTTGGTGTATATCAAGCTAACGAAACGGCCGCGAGCGCGCTATGAGCGTGGAATGCAAGTCATGTCGCTCATGAAGTCATGATTTTCATATTACCACTTGTCATTTATGTTCGTCATACAGTCATGTCACTCAATCCCAAATTTGGTGTATGTCAAGCTAACGAAACGGCCGCGAGCGCGCCATGAGCGTGGCATGTAAATCATACTTTTCATGACAAGTTAGTCATGATTTTCATGATATGACCAGCCATTTATGTTCGTCATACAGTCATGTTATGCCATACCAAATTTGGTATAAATCCCATTAACGATACGGCCAGGAGAGCCCAAAGTCGTAGGCGGCTAGATAGATAGATAGATGGATAGATAGATAGATAGATAGATAGATAGATAGATAGATAGATAGATAGATAGATAGATAGATAGATAGATAGATAGATAGATAGATAGATAGATACGCTCAAAGTCGCCGAAGTTCGCTAAGAAATGCTTCGCATTTAAAAAATTAACTCCATCTTCCCAAAGGGAACCCTGATGGGATGCGAAGCGGCAGCGTTGCGCACGGGTGGCGTCACGGGTTGAACGGCGCTAACGCGCCAGCTCTGGTCCAGCGCCCGTGTCCACTCTGAAGAAACGACAAGACCTACGCCAGCCATCGCTTACGCCAGCAACTGCGTTAGCGCCATTCAACCCGTGACGCTACCCGTGCGCAACGCTGCTGCTTCGCATCCCATCAGGGTTCCCTTTGGGAAGATGGTGTTAATTTTTTGCGCTTGAACCGACGAGTCGGCGGTGTAGCGAGCGGCGGTAGCGGCAGGTGTTGCGGGCGAACGGACGCTAAAGGGAACCATGTGTAGATGCGAAGCCGTGGGGAGATAATTAGCTTGAGCGGGAGGAACGTCGCCGCTCTCATTTCATGGCAGCGGTCCGGGCGCTCATCGCGGCGCTGCACAGGAGAGAGAATGAGGCGCGCGCGCTCCGTCATTTTCATACCACGGAACTACCGTGGCTCCCCCAGCGGAGTATGCAGCTGTCACACCACCTGTCGTGCGCGCCGCTCCGTAGAGGATTCCTAGAGGAAAGGACGGGGGGGGACCGTTGGAGAGGAGAGACAGGGGCAGGGGACGTGCATGCGCTGTGGGGGGTGTGGGACGCGGGAGCCGCTCCGTAGAGTAGAGGATTCCTAGAGGAGAGAGGGGGGAGAGGATGCGCATGCGCTGTGGGGATGTGGGACGCGGGCGCCGCTCTGTAGAGTAGATGATTCCTAGAGTAGAGGAAGGGGGTGAGCGCACGAGAGCACAGGGGAGGGGACGCGAATGCGCTGTGGGGGGGGTGTGGGACGCGGGGGGCCGCTCCGTAGAGTAGAGGATTCCTAGAGGAATGAAAGGGGGGTGAGCGTAGGAGAGAGAGCGGGAGGGGACGTCCTGTAGTGGTGTGGGAAGCAGGGACGGACTAAGCCCCCTCTAAACATTCCAAGAGGAATGAAAGGGGGGTGAGCGTAGGAGAGAGAAGGGGGGAGGGGACGTGCTGTAGTGGTGTGGGAAGCGGGAAGGAGGGACGGACTAAGCCCCCTCCAAACCTGGGCGACAGACACCACCTGCCTAGCTATGGCTAAGCAGCCTCTCTGTGCTCTCGGCCATGACTCTGATGACTGTGATAAGGTTGACGGCCTTCATATTACTACAGTGTTCTGGTTCGCATAATGGGTGCTTCCCTACTTCATGAAAGTGGCCGGACGCGGGACGGGCATAGCCCCGAGCATAAGCTGCTTCGCATCTAAAAAAATTCCCCATCTCCCGCTAAAGGGAACCATGTGTGGATGCGAAGCAGCGGGGAGATAATTAGCTTGAGCGGGAGGAGCGTCGCCGCTCTCATTTCACGGCAGTGGTCCGGGCGCTCATCGCGGCGCTGCACACGAGAGAGAATGAGGCGCGCGCGCTCCGTCATTTTCATACCGCGGAACTACCGTGGCGCCCCCCAGCGGAGTATGCAGCTGTCACACCACCTGTCGTGCGCGCCGCTCCGCAGAGGATTCCTAGATGAAAGGACGGGGGGGGGGGGACCGTAGAAGAGGAGAGGGGGGAGGGGACGTGCATGCCCTGTGGGGGGTGTGGGACGCGGGAGCCGCTCCGTGGAGTAGAGGATTCTTAGAGGAGAGAGGGGGGAGAGGACGCGCATGCGCTGTGTGGATGTGGGCGCCTCTCCTTAGAGTAGATGATTCCTATAGTAGAGGAAGGGGGGTGAGCGTAGGAGAGCATAGGGGAGGGGACGCGCATGCGCTGGGGGGGGGGGGTGGGACGCGGGGGCCGCTCCGTAGAGTAGAGGATTCCTAGAGGAGAGAAAGTGAGTGAGCGTGGGAGAGAGAGGGGGAGGGGACGTGCATGCGCTGTGGTGGTGTGGGACGCGGGAAGGAGGGACGGACTAAGCCATCTCCAAACACATGCAAGCAAGATTAAGGAATGGGGTCAACCTGGGCGACAGACACCACCTGCCTAGCCATTGCTAAGCAGCCTCTCTGTGCTCTCGGCTATGACTCAAGGAATGGGGTCAACCTGGGCGACAAGCACCACCTGCCTAGCCTCTCTGTGCTCTCGGCCATGACTCTGATGACTGTGTTAGGGTTGACGGCCTTCATATTACTACAGTGTTCTGGTTCGCATAATGGGTATTTCCCTACTTCATGAAAGTGGCCGGACGCGGGACGGACACGGGAGCCCCGAGCATAAGATTCTTCGCATCTAAAAATCACAGCATATCCACGAGGTGAATGATGGTGAGGTGGCCGAAGCTCGCCACCGGGAAACTCGCGGCGGAGCACGGCGATGGCGGCGGCCCGATTCTGCTCGTTCCTGATGCCAGAAACCGCGGTGAGGTTATTATCGAACCAAAGTCGATCACACACGTCGCAACGGTGGCCGAAAGAATGAGCGAGAAATTCCCGCTCGAACCGCGCGTGGGCTAGTAGAGGATTCCTAGAGGAGAGAAAGGGGGTGAGCGTAGGAGAGAAGAGAGAGAGGGAGGGGACGCGCATGTGCTGTACGGGTGTAGGACGCGGGACGCGGGAAGGAGGGCTGGACTAAGCCCCCGCAAGCACATGCAAGCAAGATCAAGGAATGGAGGCAACCTGGGCGACAGACACCACTTGCCTAGCCATTGCTAAGCAGCCCCTCTGTGCTCTCGGCCATGACTCTTGTGACTATGGTGGTGGTTGACGGCCTTATTGTACTACAGTGTTCTGGTTCGCATAGTGGGTGCTTCCCTACTTCATGAAAGTGGCCGGACGCGAGATGCCGGACGCGGGAGGGACGGACATAGCCCCGAGCATAGGATGCTTCGCATCCAAAACTTCGCTTGCGGCAAATTCGGGTAGAGTTTTGAACCTGCCATGGCCACCTACTTGAAACCAGACAAACGCATTCATTTTCTCCCATCACCAGCTACTACGTGAAGCTCTAAGCAAAGAAGTTCGACAACCTGTTTAGCGAATGCACATGACTGCGGTAAAAACGATAGAAAACCTACGTAGTAAGAGTTGATATATTTGTGGTCCGTATCATAAGTGTCTCATTTCGGGATGGTATGCTGCAAGCCAGCACATTACCGCAAAGGGCTGAACTCATACTGGGTAGCCTAACTGACATTCAGCCTAAAACATGCCTTCACTAGGTGCAAAGAGCGGTTTTGAATCTCCCTCCTTCGGGTTAAAAATGGATTCCTGTAAATAGCTGCCTGAAATGCGCAGGTAAAGTGTTCCTAAACTGAGATTTTTAATCGATTATTCGTGTTGAAACAGAGGAGGTCATTCAGAGGGGTAGGCTCATTGCCTATCCGCCCGCATTTTATCATGTAAAGTGCCATCGTTTTTGCCAGGGATGAACGAGCCTTGATATAGGGGAAATGTTTAGATTCATGATTGCAAATTATAGTGGTCACTTTAGAAATCGAAGAACATTCAGGATTAACTTGCACTATAAATCTCTCACATTGCATTTATATACATAGGCACAAAAATTATGCAAGACTTGTTTCCGGTTTACCAAAGACACGTATTAGAATGTGCAAGAAAGCGCTTGGGCGTAAGTCCCAAAACTCCCCACTGGTCCACTAAGAACCTCCTCTCGGTCCTAGTTACCAAAACAGGGAGTTATACTCTGTGATGAGTAACTGTCGTCTGGTGAAGCTGCGGAGCCAATAATTGATTTGCCAAAGTCACAGGCGCTTGGCAGTACAACACGAGCCGAGAGAGAGAGAATTTTATTGATAAGGGTTTGGGACTAGCTGTCATGAGCTTGATGGGTGGGGCCCCAAGTCAAGGGCTCCACTAGCTACTGCCGCCTGCCTGACGTGACCCACCCAGGAGCGCAAGTTGTACCTCTAGGTCAGAGCTGGCGAGCTGCGCCTCCCATTGCTCGAAAGTATCACAGAGATTGTGCTGACCTCAAAAGGCATCTAAATTTCGTGGTTGGTTTAGGCATGCCCACAAAATGTGGCATAGCGATGGCGTGCAGCCAAACCACGGAGAGGCGTGCCTACTCCAGCCGAGACTTTGAAAGAGGAGGAACCACATGAAATGCTGATAGTGAAACCACAGTCGAAGTCCTTTTACTGCAGGGACGAGCCCGAAGAGTTCCCAAGAGCCAAGATTGGAGGAGATTGCTCAGATGATGAGTACGATGGCAACGATGATAAAGCTTACTCAATAAAGATGACTTCTTGTTAATAATTGCCGTCTCTCTCATTCATACTTGGGATCACCCGCGGTTAGACCATTCGGCCGGAAACTGCGCCTAAATATAACGTCGTAGTAACTGGCTGTAACGTCGTAGTACTTGGCTAAGATCGTAGTACTTGGTTATTACGTCATAGTACTTGGCTATAGTGTCGTAGCACTTACATAAAGCCTAGAAACCACCTAGAAACAACATTCATAACCTACCTAAGGCCTAGAAACAACTTAGAAGCAACCAGAATAGTCTCCAGAATTCTGCAGTTTCACTGTTTCAAAGCTTGCACGGCTTAGTGCTTAGTTCAAGCTTCGCCATTTTTTTTATGTATTGCCCTCGTGAAGACACTCCCCATCGCTGGGTACACTGGGCTCCATGTTTCGGCAGAATCAATCCACAGTCGGTAAGATGGACAGCTTCTCTCATGAATTATTCGTGAATCTTTAAGTGCGCTCTACGTTACTAATATTACTTCGACGTAATATAGTGATCTCAATATTTCTGCGGTAATATTTAAATTAAAGAGCAAGAGCGTTGAATAAAAAGCCATTATCATTGCATGGGCACTTTCCTGTTTTCGGAATTATTTAGACATCACGTGCATCTGTACCGCTCAGGCCCTGAGTGTAAGTGCTGCGGTTTTGACTGGTGGCGAGTGCGTCGCGGAACGCTATATTGTGGCTCCACCGGCACGCGCTCACAGAAGCACTAGGACGTAGTGTTAGTTTTTGTGATGTAGAATTGTGGAAATGTGAATGTATCCCTGAACACTGATACGCCATGTATAATTTACGCTCTGTACAAAGTGTAAATAAATTTTTAAATGCGGAGCATTTCTTAGCGAACTTCGGCGACTGTGAGCGTATCTATCTATCTATCTATCTATCTATCTATCTATCTATCTATCTATCTATCTATCTATCTATCTATCTATCTATCTATCTAGCCGCCTACGACTTTGTGCTCTCCTGGCCGTATCGTTAATGAGATTTATACCAAAATTGGTATGACATAACATGACTGTATGTCAAACATGAATGACTGGTCATATCACGAAAATCATGACTAATTTGTCATGACAAGTATGATTTACACGCCATTGCCATAGGGCTCCTGTGGCCGTTTTCTTGACTTGATATATCCAAAAATTGGTACGATGAGACATTTCTTCATGACCAACATAAATGACAGGTGGTGATATGAAAATCATGACCTGCATGTCATGAACAACATGATTTACATGCCACGCTCATGGCGCGCTGACGGCCGTTTCTCTAGCATGATATACACCAAATTTGGTATTCGTGACGTGACTGTATGACGAACATAAATGCCAAGTGGTCATATGTAAATCGTGAGATGTCATGTGCAACATGACTTGTATGCCACGCTCATGGCACGTTCGCGGCCGTTTCGCTAGTTTGATATACACCAAATTTGGTATTGAGGGACGTGACTGCATGACGAGCATAAATGAGAAGTGGTAATATGGAAATCATGATATGTCATGTGCAACATGACTTGCATGCTGCGCTCATGACACTCCCGTGGCCGCTTCGCTAGCTTGATATACACCAAATTTGGTATTGAGCGACGTGATTGTATGACGAACATAAATGACAAGTGGTAATATGGAAATCATGACATGTCATGTGCAACATGACTTGCATGCCACGCTCATGACACTCTCGTGGCCGTTTCGCTGGCTTGATATACACCAAATTTTCAAGGCGGAAGCCTTTAAAGTCTCATGCCGGTCGTCCGTCCGTCCGTCCGTCCCCCCCCAGCCATGCCTTGGCACGGTGCCAGGTGGGCGCCGGGGCGCGCAAACGGACGCCGGTTGCGTTGGACTCTACAGCGCTCGCGCTCTGCTTGCGTAGAGTCGGTGCGCCCGGCGTCTCTAATCATGCAAGGAGGGAGACATGTGCATCACGTTCCACTCTGACCGACCCCGTCTCGGTGGGTACAGGCATTCGAGGAACACATTTTGGAATTGACAAAGAGGATGGCGCCTGCACGATGCACCAAGCGCGAGAATACGAACGCATGCGAAATGGAGGCAGATTGGTCTCGCGTCTCCCTGTGATTCGAGGTAAAAAATTAAGCGAACATAAGTGGCAGGTGGTAACATGAAAATCTTGGCATGCGTGTCATCTACAATGCCATTTACATGCCACGCTCATTGTGTAGTTGCGTCTAGTTCGCTAGCTTGATTTACACCAAAATTTGTATTGCGCGACGTGACTGTATGATGAACACAAATGACAGGTCCTAACATGTAAATAATGACATGCTTATTATATACAGCATGATTTGCTTCTTGCTGGTTGCTTCGCATTACATCGATTCCCACAGTGCGTGGGATCTGCCGGCTTTTTTCTAAACACTGCCTTCGTGCCTCTTACAATAGTTACATACGTTTTCGCATATCCCAATGAAAAACGGGTCTCAGGAGTATTTCTCTCGCTTGATCAGGACACAGCATTTGATAGAGTGGAACACAGGTAACTTTCTTCTGTTTTATGTGACTTGTATAAATACTTTATCAGGATGTAGCAAGCTGCCTGTATTTCAACAATGAAGTCACCAGAAGCTGTTCAATTAAAAAAAATCACCGCCATATCCACATAGTCCGGAGGGTCTTGGCGGCGAGCCGGAGCTGCTTCTGCGTTATGAGCCCGCCGCGCTGCTGCCTTGGCTGCTGCTTTGTTCATGCGGCCGAGCGGTAACGAAAGTATTCACTGCGTGAGCTCCCGGCGAAGAGAAAGTAAGCGCACGTGCCGAGAGTGGTGTGGGTCACTTTGAGCGGAGCCGCCATCTGGTGAGCATTGTTGGAATCACCGGAGAAGTGTACACGCCGCCGCCGCCGGACAAGGCGCGAGCATAAGAAGCTTGCCGAGCAAGCTCCTAAAAGAAGTAATACATGGCTATCCGCTGTCCCCGGTATTAGTATTGTTGTCTTTAGAGCCTTTCATTAGAAAGGTTGTACATTGCAAGCGTATAGTGGCTTTCGCGATACCAGGCAGTGAAACCTTCAAAATTGTTGCATACGCCGATGATATTTCGGTATTTTGTCTTAACTTGTCAAGCTATAGTACATTCCTGGACATTCTTGATGAGTATTTCAATCTGTCCGGTGCCCTTTTAAACACAGCCAAATGTAAATCATTGCGTCTCGGAAGCTTCAGAGAACAATTGCCAGGAGATGTCGAATACTTTCAAGCTGTTAAGGTACTCGGCGTTTACTTTGAATAAGGAGATGTTTCAAAAAGGTCCTTGAAAGAAGTAATTTGAAGATCTACAGACGTCATATGAACAGCCACACAGTTTAACCTATCACTAACGGTGAAAACAGCAGTCATCAAGACGCAGGAGCGCGCTTTCATGTTCTACATAGCACACATTGCCCCTCTCTCTCGCCGTGTAACAGGACACCTCGCCTCGACTGTGGGAGCCTTCCTCTAGGGAGGGAAACCACACAGGTTCAAAGGAAATTTTTACAGCTTCCGACAAACCAGGGACGCCTTTCTCCCAGACATACCCATGTTCACGAGATCACTGGCTGCAAAAACACAGAAGCTTTTCGGTGATCGAAATCACCCCTGGTACATGCTTTCAATGAACTGGAATAGAGCACTAAAAGGAACTTCCATGTCCACTCAGTGCATTGGAGCGCGAGCAGAAACATCGCTACAGTTTTACAGATCTGCTGGTGGCTTAAAAATAAGAGTCGAATCAATAGGTTCATGCATTCTGGCAGATGTTTCATTAAAGGAGATAACTGCAATGGTGATAAGCAGTACACCTAGCAAAGAGGAAAAAAAATCTAGCGCAACAAAATGGAAACGATGGCACTGAAATCGCGTACCTGACGTAGTGCGTGAGTTTGACTGCTTCAAAAGATGCAGGGCATTGCCCACGCGTGAGAGGTTCACACAATGGGGAGTCGTTCCAAATGACCGCTGTCCCAACTGCGACAGAAGAGAGACGGCACAACACGGGATTTTTTAGTGCTCAGTGGTGAAAGGCGTCTGGCACCTCGTGCAACGCCTCTTTGGCTTTCGCACATCCCGCATGGAAACAGAGCAGGGGCTGTTCTCGCCTGACTGGCCTTTACAGTGACCTTGTACGTACTGTGGCGGCGACGCTGTTTAGCGGAAGAGCGCCGTAAGCCTCATAAAGACGCCTTCCCCCCACTCCAGAAAATACGCATCACTGTGTGGAATTACCTCGATGAGTAGTTGGAAACGCACGGCGAAGAGGCTTTCCTTCGACGATGGCACACACGTTTCTTCAAAGGAAGGAAGGGACAGCTGGAGTTTCCAGTTGTTTCGTACTAACGAAGCTCTTACTATAGTACGCATGCATGCGGGATAATCTCTGAAATGTGAACCATTCGGTCCAGTTTATCGTCTCTTTAACTGGTGTTCATTCGGATACACCGAGATAAATTGTTGTTTAGGTGTTAATTTGTGAAATGTATATACAGTTTTTACTTGTTTTCTTTGTTTTGTTGGTTTATGTACAAGTTAAATGTACAATAAGACTTCCCTTTACCTTCGACGTTTTTCTAGGCACACGGTTGAAATTGAGCATCGATTTTTAAACCCCGATGACATGCTGTTCTCCCATTGTAGAGTACGTATAGTGGTCTAAATGGTTACGTTTTCTTAGAAAGCTAACTTTACGAAACAGCTACTTTATGTGGACAGTTACGCACAGCTTTCACGTAGCAGAGTGTTTAGCACTCTAAATTGTGATCTGTACACGTCCTTAGTTGCGATGTTTTTCTGGGAAAGCTTACTGCTATCCAATTTTATTTTACACGGTTCTTCAAATTGCTTAGTTTGAATTTTTTAATACGCGTCTTTATCCCTGCCCTAAAATGGGCGAAAGTTTTGCTGGAAATATTTCGGAAATAGATGTTATGGTGATTGGGGAGGGCGACCACAGTCTTCGTAAATGTTTATTGGCCCTGTCGTCCTTTCGACGAAGTGCCGGCCAGGCCTCTCTGGTTCCCAGAAGTACTCCATAATTTGTTGCCAATATCCCTGAGCATCAGTTGGTCGAAGGTTTAGGGGAGGATCAGTCCAGTCGAGTAGTGGGCTTTGTGCACTGAGGGAACGAAGCGTCCTCTACCGGACGGCCTCAAATGCCCTGCACGACCACGGAGGACATTCGGTAGTGCATATAGACGGACAAGCTGTACACTGGGGACTCGAATAGGTCTTACGGTTGTTAAGGTGAAGCGAGAGCCAAATGAGACACGAAACCACCAGGACGCACCTTTTTCGCCTCTCTGTTTTTTCGCCTCTCATTTATCGCGCCGCGCCTTCGCACGCGTAGCCCTTCTCAGGGCTCCCCCTTTATCGCGCCGCGCCTTCGCGCGCACAGCCCTTTTCAGGGTAAACATGTCGGAGATGCAAAAGCTCCCCCCAGGACTTTTGTCAGGAGGTCGAGGCCATCTTGGCGTCGTACCGCAAGCCGGCCGCCCGGGAGCATCAGCAAAAACTTGCAAAAGAGGCCACTGACAAGGCAGTGCGACATTTCCAGCTGCAACAGCAAGAACAGCCGGTCGTGGCAAGCAAAATGAAGAATAAGGCCAAGCAAAATGCGGCCAAAAGAAAAACAAAAGCCCCTCTCAGCCTTCTGAACCGGCAGCTACTTCCGTGGCAGCCACCACCACAAGTGAAATGCCGGCGGAAGCCCCGGCGGCGTTTTCAACCACATGCGCCTCCCAGCCTAGCCCTCCGAGCTGCGAGCACGCCAAGGCGTGGCCGAAATCGGAGGCAAGCGGGACGCAACAACAGCAGATGGAGAAGCAGGTCGTCCAAGCGATAGGCTGACGCCGGCTAAAAGCACAAGTTTTGCCTAGCGATAGTCAAGGCATGTCGCAGTTCGACTGAATCTAAAGCCACGCTTTCCGCTGTTCATGTTTCATTCCATCGTGGTAGCACATACTTGATAAAGTTGCTTCCGCAGTCTGCAATGCACGTGCTGTAGACATTCCGGACTGTCGAAGAAGCTCTTCTCCACGTTTCACGAGAAAACAGCACAAATTTCCAGGACAGGAAACGCGCAAAACATTCTGACAGGGGGGACTTGGGTTGGGAAGTTTCGCGCCTGAATTTTCTTGCGTCCGCTAGCATGGCACTTCAGGGTGTTCCTTCGCCGCGCTTGCGACAGATGGCGCGACGTGCTGCCTAAATATGGCGGCACACACTGAACTCCGTGTGCTCTGGTGTATACAAAAAAAAATCACGTCATATCCACAAAGTGAATGATGTTGGAGGAGCTTGCTCGGAGATGATCGGGTAACCCGTGAATCCTCCGTACACATCTCCTACCATCATATATAGACGTGACAACGTTGTTATATACAAATTACATGCGGCGCTCGGGCGGCGAGCCCCAGCTGATGCTCGTTGCGAGCCCGCCGCGCTGCTGTGCGGTGTTCATGCAGCCGAGCGGTAACGAAGTTTTCACTGCCTGAGCTCCCGGCGAAGAAAAGGAAGCGCACGTGCTGAGAGTGGTGTACGTCGCCTTGAGCGGCGCCGACGCTCGTTGCGAGCCCGCCGTGCTGCATTGCGGTGTCCGTTCAGCCGAGCGGTAACGAAGAGCGTTCACTGCGTGAGCTCCCGGCGAAGAGAAAGGAGGCGCACGTGCTGAGAGTGTTGTGCGTCACCTTGAGCGGCGCCGCCATCTAGTGAGCATTCCTAAAATCACCGGAAAGCCGGCGCTTGAGCGGAGAAGTGTACACGCCACCGCCATCACCGCCGCCGCCGGACAAGGCGCGAGTCTTAAGAAGCTTGCCGAACAAGCTCCTAAAACATATAGATCAGCCACATACAGAGACAACACGTACACTGTTTTCAGTTGTCATACACAAGAGTTACTTGGTATGCATGCGTTCATGTAATCCTCCACACAGCAGAAATTATAAGGAAATAGAGATATCTGCATTTAAATATAGCCACATAGCACACCGCCGCATAGTGCACGTTTGAGATGCGCAAGAGAAGCGATATCCGACAGGCGAAGGGCAATTACCTTACGCTAAAAAACAGTGTCTGTGCTGTTATGTTGTAATTTTTGTAGGTGCGGAGAGGTTGATGTGTATGTCACCTCGGCTACTACCTTTCCATGTGTTCTGCAGCGAAACAGATGAGAACGGTTATATAAAAAGAAAAGGAAACAAGGCAAGAAAATATATAGCAAATTGAAACACAAAAAATAACATGAAACTGAACAGTTCCCTTTCATGAGTTCACTTTGCAATAAAACGTGCACACGCACACAATTGTGCACAAGCTATACCTCAAATATATGGAATAACGCCTCGCTTCATGTATAGCTCCAAATGGCTGCTCATCACAAGCGCCTATCTAATAGTAAATGGGCTGAGTGATTTACAAATGGTATAGATCGAACGGATTTACGCTGGGACGAATCGAAAAAGCCAAACAGTAGGGAACAGCAGACGAGAAACTTAGCGTGGAATAGCGACCTAGAGAAAAAGAGCTGTACATAAAATACGGCATGCCTTCTCATGCATGTGGATGCGCAATCCCCAAGCTGCACGACCATCTTCTTTCATCTGCGTCGCTGAACAGCCCATTGGCACGTAAGGAATCAGCGCAGGCTGTCGCACGCAGTGCTCTAGAGCAAACACAAGGGTGCCACTCATCCGGCAAGAGAGTTCTCTAGACGCGTCGGGTACGGTTGGCTTCGTTATTCGTTTCTGAGAGAAGTGGACATTGACCCCAAGTTTTTTCGCGATAGGAAAGATTAGGGCATAGGAGAATAGAGAGCAATTGAGAAAAGATGCTATGGTAAAGCGTCATAAAAGAACATGAGGACAGGCAGCCTAAACGCATTAACGTAAGTGCTGCGGAGAAAATTGAGTGACTAGACATTAATGAGAACTTACATAACATCAGAAAAATCAGACGTAAGTGCAACAGAATAGTATATACGAGCGACTCCCAAAACAAGAAAAGAACAGTGAAAAAGGGGGGGCACACATATTGAAATAAGAGGTAAAATGTGGGATTGTGGGAAAGCTTGGAAATGCATGTCGCTGAAACGAGGTTAGGGGTTACGTCTTGTAGAGTAACACGAGGCGATGATGCCGGCGCAGACGAGGTGTTTGACATTTTCTGGCATCGGTCGGTGGTATTTTTAGGACGCGTTCCCTTTCGCTGAAGCTCGAAGAACACATACTCTTGA